>CM074723.1:296917319-296937319 GCA_037306005.1 Rhinophrynus dorsalis | reverse complement strand
GCGAGACTGTGAGTGCGAGAGAGAGAGACTGTGAGAGTGTGAGAGAGAGTGTGAGAGAGAGTGTGAGAGAGAGTGTGTGAGAGAGACTGTGTGTGCGAGACTGTGAGTGCGAGACTGTGAGTGCGAGACTGTGAGTGCGAGACTGAGTGCGAGAGAGAGAGACTGTGAGAGCGTGCGAGACTGAGAGCGTGCGAGACTGAGAGTGCGAGTGTGTGAGACTGAGAGTGTGAATGAGTGAGACAGTGAGAGAGAGAGACTGTGAGAGAGAGAGACTGTGAGACTGTGAGATTGTGAGACTGTGTGAGACTGAGAGCGTGTGAGACTGAGAGCGTGCGAGACTGAGAGTGCGAGACAGAGAGTGCGAGACAGAGAGTGCGAGACAGAGAGTGCGAGACAGAGAGTGCGAGACAGAGAGTGCGAGACAGAGAGTGCGAGACAGAGAGTGCGAGACAGAGAGTGCGAGACAGAGAGTGCGAGACAGAGAGTGCGAGACAGAGAGTATGTGAGTGTGTGAGACTGTGAGAGACTGTGTGAGACTGTGAGACTGAGAGTGTAAGAGACTGTGAGAGTGTAAGAGACTGTGAGAGTGTAAGGGACTGTGTGAGACTGCGAGAGAGACTGTGAGAGTGTGAGACTGCGAGAGAGAGAGTGTGAGACTGTGTGAAAGTGTGAGACTGTGTGTGAGAGTGAGACTGTGTGTGAGAGTGTGAGACTGTGTGTGAGAGTGTGAGACTGTGTGTGAGAGTGTGAGGCTGTGTGTGAGAGTGTGAGGCTGTGTGTGAGAGTGTGAGGCTGTGTGTGAGAGTGTGTGAGACTGTGTGTGAGAGTGTGAGGCTGTGTGTGAGAGTGTGTGAGACTCTGAGTGTGTGAGACTGTGAGTGAGAGTGTGTGAGACTGTGAGTGAGAGTGTGCGAGACTGTGAGTGTGTGAGACTGTGAGTGTGTGAGACTGTGAGTGTGTGAGACTGTGAGTGTGTGAGACTGTGAGAGTGTGAGACTGAGACTGTGAGAGTGTGAGACTGTGTGAGAGTGTGAGACTGTGTGAGAGTGACAGAGAGAGACTGTGAGACTGTGTGAGTGTGAGACTGTGTGAGTGTGAGACTGTGTGAGTGTGAGACTGTGTGAGTGTGAGACTGTGTGTGAGACTGAGAGTGAGAGAGTGTGAGACTGTGAGAGAGTGTGAGAGAGAGTGTGAGAGTGTGAGACTGTGTGTGAGAGTGTGAGACTGTGTGTGTGAGAGTGTGAGACTGTGTGTGAGACTGTGTGTGAGAGTGTGAGAGAGAGTGTGAGAGTGTGAGACTGTGTGTGAGAGTGTGAGACTGTGTGTGAGAGTGTGAGACTGTGAGAGACTGTGTGAGACTGTGTGACTGAGAGTGTGAGAGAGACTGTGTGACAGTGTGAGAGAGACTGTGAGACTGCGTGTGAGACTGTGTGTGAGAGAGAGAGACTGTAAGAGTGAGACTGTGTGAGACTGTGAGACTGTGTAAGAGTGAGACTGAGAGAGCATGAGAGAGAAAGTGTGAGACTGTGTGTGAGAGTGTGAGACTGTGTGTGAGAGTATGAGACTGAGAGAGTGTGTGAGAGTGTGAGACTGTGTGTGAGAGTCTTTGAGAGACTGTGTGAGACTGTGTGACAGAGTGTGAGAGAGACTGTGTGACAGAGTGTGAGAGAGACTGTGTGACAGAGTGTGAGAGAGACTGTGAGACTGTGTGTGAGAGAGAGAGACTGTGAGACTGTGTGAGACTGTGAGACTGTGTGAGACTGTGAGAGTGTGAGAGTGTGAGACTGTGTGAGAGTGTGAGACTGTGTGAGAGTGAGACTGAGATAGTGTGAGAGAGAGTGTGAGACTGTGTGTGAGAGACTGTGTGAGACTGTGTGACAGAGTGTGAGAGAGACTGTGAGACTGTGTGTGAGACTGTGTGTGAGAGAGAGAGACTGTAAGAGTGAGACTGTGTGAGACTGTGAGACTGTGTGAGAGTGAGACTGAGTGTGAGACTGTGTGTGAGGTGTGAGACAGTGTGAGAGTGAGAGAGTGTGAGAGTGTGAGACTGTGTGTGAGTGTGAGACTGTGTGTGAGTGCGAGACTGTGTGTGTGTGTGAGACTGTGTGTGTGTGTGAGACTGTGTGTGTGTGAGAGAGTGTGAGAGACTGTGTCAGTGTGAGGGACTGGGTGAGACTGAGAGAGACTGTGAGAGAGTGTGAGACTGAGAGTGTGAGACTGAGAGTGTGAGACTGAGAGTATGAGACTGAGAGTATGAGACTGTGTGAGACTGTGACTGTGAGACTGTGACTGTGTGAGAGACTGCGTGAGAGACTGTGTGAGAGACTGTGTGAGAGACTGTGTGAGAGTGTGAGTGTGTGAGAGAGTGTGAGTGTGTGAGAGAGTGTGAGTGTGTGAGAGAGTGTGAGTGTGTGAGAGAGTGTAAGTGACTGAGAGTGTGAGGGACTGTGAGAGTGTGAGGGACTGTGAGAGTGTGAGGGACTGTGAGAGTGTGAGGGACTGTGAGAGTGTGAGGGACTGTGTGAGACTGCGAGAGAGACTGTGTGAGACTGCGAGAGAGACTGTGTGAGACTGCGAGAGAGACTGTGTGAGACTGAGAGAGTGTGAGACTGTGTGAGACTGCGAGAGAGACTGTGTGAGACTGAGAGAGTGTGAGACTGTGTGAGACTGCGAGAGAGACTGTGTGAGACTGAGAGAGTGTGAGACTGTGTGAAAGTGTGAGACTGTGTGAGACTGTGAGGGACTGTGTGAGACTGCGAGAGAGACTGTGTGGGACTGCGAGAGAGACCGTGAGAGTGTGAGACTGAGAGTGTGTGAGACAGAGTGTGTGAAGGACTGTGTGAGACTGCGAGAGAGACTGTGTGAGACTGCGAGTGTGTGAGACTGCGAGTGTTTGAGATTGCGAGAGAGACTGTGCGAGACTGCGAGAGAGACTGTGAGAGACTGAGAGAGTGTGAGACTGAGAGAGTGTGAGACTGAGAGTGTGTGAGGGACTGTGTGAGACTGCGAGAGAGACTGTGTGAGACTGCGAGAGAGACTGTGAGAGACTGTGAGACTGAGAGTGTGTGAGACTGAGAGTGCGAGACTGCGAGAGAGACAGAGTGTAAGACTGTGTGAAAGTGTGAGACTGTGTTGAGACTGTGTGAGGCTGTGAGAGTGTAAGAGACTGTGAGAGTGTGAGAGACTGCGAGAGAGACTGTGTGAGACTGCGAGAGAGACTTGAGAGACTGTGAGAGTGTGAGACTGAGAGTGTGAGATTGAGAGTGTGTGGGACTGAGAGTGTGAGGGACTGTGAGAGTGTGAGGGACTGTGTGAGACTGCGAGAGAGACTGTGTGAGACTGCGAGAGAGACTGTGAGAGACTTTGAGAGTGTGAGACTGAGAGTGTGAGACTGTATGAAAGTGTGAGACTGTGAGAGTGTGAGAGACTGTGAGAGTGTAAGAGACTGTGAGAGTGTGAGGGACTGTGAGAGTGTGAGGGACTGTGAGAGTGTGAGGGACTGTGAGAGTGTGAGGGACTGTGTGAGACTGCGAGAGAGACTGTGTGAGACTGCGAGAGAGACTGTGAGATACTGTGAGAGTGTGAGACTGTGACAGACTGTGAGACTGTGAGGGACTGTGTGAGACTGCGAGAGAGACTGTGAGACTGAGAGTGTGAGACTGAGAGTGTGAGACAGACTGTGTGGGACTGCGAGAGAGACCGTGAGAGTGTGAGACTGAGAGTGTGTGAGACTGAGAGTGTGTGAGGGACTGTGAGAGACTGAGAGTGTGTGAGACTGAGAGTGTGTGAGACTGAGAGTGTGAGAGACTGTGTGAGACTGTGAGACTGAGAGTGTAAGAGACTGTGAGAGTGTGAGGGACTGTGTGAGACTGCGAGAGAGACTGTAAGAGACTGTGAGAGTGTGAGGGACTGTGTGAGACTGTGAGAGTGTGAGGGACTGTGTGAGACTGTGAGAGAGACTGTGAGAGACTGTGAGAGTGTGAGGGACTGTGTGAGACTGCGAGAGAGTGTGAGACTGAGAGTGTGAGACTGTGTGAGACTGCGAGAGAGACTGTGAGAGACTGTGAGAGCGTGTGAGACTGTGAGAGCGTGTGAGACTGTGAGAGTGTGAGGGACAGTGTGAGACTGTGTGGGACTGCGAGAGAGACTGTGTGGGACTGCGAGAGTGTGAGACTGTGAGAGTGTGAGACTGTGAGAGTGTGAGACTGTGAGAGTGTGAGACTGAGAGTGTGTGAGACTGAGAGTGTGTGAGGGACTGTGTGAGACTGCGAGAGAGTCTGTGTGAGATTGCGAGAGAGACTGTGTGAGACTGCAAGAGTGTGAGACTGCAAGAGTGTGAGACTGAGAGTGTGTGAGACTGAGAGTGTGTGAGACTGCGAGAGAGACTGTGAGAAACTGTGAGAGTGTGAGACTGTGTGAAAGTGTGAGACTGTGTGAAAGTGTGAGAGACTGTGTGAGACTGTGAGAGTGTAAGAGACTGTGAGAGTGTAAGAGACTGCGAGAGAGACTGTGTGAGACTGTGAGAGAGACTGTGTGAGACTGCGAGAGAGACTGTGAGAGTGTGAGACTGAGAGTGTGCGAGACTTAGAGTGTGCGAGACTGCGAGAGAGACTGTGAGAAACTGTGAGAGTGTGAGACTGTGTGAAAGTGTGAGACTGTGTGAAAGTGTGAGAGACTGTGTGAGACTGTGAGAGTGTAAGAGACTGTGAGAGTGTAAGAGACTGTGAGAGTGTAAGAGACTGCGAGAGAGACTGTGTGAGACTGCGAGAGAAACTGTGTGAGACTGAGAGTGTGAGACTGAGAGTGTGAGACAGAGTGTGCGAGACTGAGAGTGTGCGAGACTGAGAGTGTGCGAGACTGAGAGTGTGCGAGACTGCGAGAGTGTGAGACTGAGAGTGTGAGACTGAGAGTGTGAGACTGTGTGAAAGTGTGAAAGACTGTGTGAGACTGTGAGAGTGTAAGAGACTGTGAGAGTGTGAGAGACTGCGAGAGAGACTGTGTGAGACTGCGAGAGAGACTGTGTGAGACTGTGTGAGACTGCGAGAGAGACTGTGAGAGACTGTGAGACTGAGAGTGTGAGACTGAGAGTGTGTGGGACTGTGAGCGTGTGTGGGACTGTGAGAGTGTGAGGGACTGTGTGAGACTGCGAGAAAGACTGTGAGAGTGTGAGGGACTGTGTGAGACTGCAAAAAAGACTGTGAGAGTGTGAGACTGAGAGTGTGAGACTGTATGAAAGTGTGAGAGACTGTGTGAGACTGTGAGACTGAGAGTGTAAGAGACTGTGAGAGTGTGAGGGACTGAGAGTGTGAGGGACTGTGTGAGACTGCGAGAGAGACTGTGTGAGACTGCGAGAGAGACTGTGTGAGACTGCGAGAGAGACTGTGTGAGACTGCGAGAGAACTGTGTGAGACTGCGAGAGAACTGTGTGAGACTGCGAGAGAACTGTGTGAGACTGCGAGAGAGACTGTGAGAGACTGCAAGAGAGACTGTGAGATACTGTGAGAGTGTGAGACTGTGAGAGTGTGAGAGACTGTGAGACTGAGAGTGTAAGAGACTGTGAGAGTGTAAGAGACTGTGAAACTGTGAGAGTGTGAGGGACTGTGTGAGACTGCGAGAGAGACTGTGAGAGACTGTGAGAGTGTGAGGGACTGTGTGAGACTGCGAGAGAGACTGTGAGACTGAGACTGTGAGACTGAGAGTGTGAGACTGAGAGTGTGAGACTGTGAGAGAGACTGTGTGAGACTGTGAGAGTGTGAGACTGTGTGAGACTGTGAGAGTGTGAGACTGTGAGACTGTGTGAGACTGTGAGAGTGTGAGACTGTGTGAGACTGTGAGAGTGTGAGACTGTGTGAAAATGTGAGACTGTGAGAGGCTGTGTGAGACTGTGAGAGGCAGTGTGAAAATGTGAGAGTGTGAGAGACTGTGTGAGACTGTGAGACTAAGAGTGTAAGAGACTGTGAGAGTGTAAGAGACTGTGTGAGACTGTGTGAGACTGTGTGAGACTGTGTGAGACTGCGAGAGTGTGAGACTGCGAGAGTGTGAGACTGCGAGAGTGTGAGACTGTGTGAGACTGCGAGAGTGTGAGACTGTGTGAGACTGAGAGAGTGTGAGACTGAGTGTGTGAGACTGTGTGAAAGTGTGAGACTGTGAGACTGTGTGAAAGTGTGAGACTGTGAGAGACTGTGAGACTGAAAGTGTAAGAGACTGTGAGAGTGTGAGGGACTGTGTGAGACTGCGAGACAGACTGTGTGAGACTGCGAGAGAGACTGTGTAAGACTGTGAGAGTGTGAGACTGTGTGAGACTGAGAGTGTGTGCGACTGTGAGACTGAGAGTGTGTGACTGTGAGATTGTGAGACTGCGACTGTGAGACTGCGACTGTGTGAGACAGTGTGTGAGACAGTGTGTGAGAGACTGTGTGAGAGACTGTGTGAGAGACTGTGTGAGAGACTGTGTGAGAGACTGTGTGAGAGACTGTGTGAGAGACTGTGTGAGAGACTGTGAGACAGAATGTGTGCTTTGCAATGCATTGCTTACCCCTCTGGCACTCAAAGGGTTAAGTTGAGCTAACATAGCAATATAACACACGGTGGCTCTTCAGTTGAGGCAATGTAGCAATATGCTGAGGGATCAAATAGAAAGTGGTGTTTGAGGCTTGCCCTCTGTAACATACAGCAAAGCATCTCTCTCCCTTTAAGGAGAAAGGGTGGGAATCAGGAAGCAGGAAGTGGAGGAGTGACAGTTGAGACAGTGAGGTGACTGAAGAGATGATGAGTTAAATAAGAGTTGCTATTAAGTTTGTATTTTATGGGGACATTACACCCTCATACTGAAACAGAGTGTATGGAGGGTTACAGTTATCTGTGGGAGGTGAAACAGTGTGTTTGTGGGGTCATGATCCTGAGTGAGAGTGTGAGTGGACTGGGAGAAGTTACGGATATCCCCTACCTCAGGAGCGAGTGGCAGTTATATATTTTTTTTTTTTGTCAGTTGGATACTGGTGGGAGGGCTGGAGGGGGTGGGCCAACTCCCTGTATGATAAACACGCCCCCATTGAATCACCCAATGATAGCAGTAAAGTCCCCATTCAATCACCCAATAGGAGTTGTGTCTCCTAATGAGACATAAATTATGTAATTAGACATTCTGTTCAATGCGAGTTTCTTTTCTGAGGAGACATAAATTATGTTCTGTGTGTGGGGTACCATAAATTATGCAATGAGGCTTATTCTTTTATATATATAGACTAGCAATGTGGGACGGCGTTGCCCGTCAGGATATATAGGGAATTAATGCACACACACACGGATGCGAGACAAACACAGAGACACACACGCAAATGCACACGCATGCACTGAGATGCTTAAAGAGCGACAGTCATAAACACATACATGCAGACACAGAGTGTGATACAGACATGCAACACACACAGTGAGAAACACACAGGCACACACAGAGACACACACACACACAAGTGAGTCATAAGGGGGTGACTTATGTGTAATTGTAATGAGTTTGTGTTTGTACTTATGCCTCCACTGTGGCATTCATTCATATAGTTGAAATGCATGTGGTAATTGCACATACTATGGTGGAAGGTGGATCGTGCTGGCTCCCGGGATGTGAGTGACTGGCATTCATTCATGTAATTGAAATGTGTTTGGTAATTGCACATACTATGGTGGAAGGTGGATCGTGCTGGCTCCTGGGGTGTGATTACGTGTGAGTGATTGAGTGAGTGTGTTAGTGAGTGTGTGTGATTGAGTGAGTGTGTTAGTGAGTGTGTGTGATTGAGTGAGAATGTGTGAGTGAGAGTGTGTATGATAGTGAGAGGGTGTGAGTGAGAGGGTGTGAATGATTGAGGGTGTGAGTGATTGAGAGTGTGAGTGTGATTGAGGGTGTGAGTGTGATTGAGTGTGAGAGTGTGATTGTGATTGAGTGTGACTGCGAGACTGTAAGTGTGAGAGTGTGATTGAGTGTGAAACTGTGAGAGCGTGAGACTGTGAGAGTGTGATTGAGTGTGAGAGTGAGACTGTGAGAGTGTGATTGAGAGTGTGTGAGTTTGATTGAGTGAGACTGTGAGAGTGTGATTGAGTGTGTGAGTGTTTGGGTGTGAGACTGAGAGAGTGAGAGAGACACAGACTGAGAGTGTGAGAGAGTGAGAGAGACTGAGACTGTGAGAGTGTGAGAGAGTGTGAGACTGTGAGAGAGTGTGAGACTGTGAGAGTGTGTGAGACTGAGAGTGTGAGAGAGTGAGACAGACTGAGAGTGTGATAGAGTGAGAGAGACTGAGAGTGTGAAAGAGTGTGAGACTGTGAGAGAGTGAGAGAGAGTGTGAGAGTGAGAGAAAGTGTGAGAGAGAGTGTGAGAGAGAGTGTGAGAGAGAGAGTGTGTGTGAGACTGTGTGTGTGAGACTGAGTGAGACAGTGTGAGAGAGAGAGACAGAGTGAGAGAGAGAGACTGTGAGAGTGTGAGAGCGTGCGAGACAGAGAGTGTGCGAGACAGAGAGCGTGCGAGACAGAGTGTGAATGTGAGAGACTGTGTGTGAGAGACTGTGTGTGAGTGCGAGACAGAGAGTGCGAGACAGAGAGTGCGAGACTGTGTGAGAGTGTGAGAGTGAGACTGTGTGAGAGTGAGACTGTGTGAGAGTGAGTCTGTGTGAGAGTGAGACTGTGTGAGAGAGTGAGACTGTGTGAGAGAGAGAGACTATGTGAGAGTGAGAGAGAGAGACTATGTGAGAGTGAGAGAGAGAGAGACTGTGAGAGTGAGAGACTGTGAGTGAGACTGTGTGTGAGACTGTGTGAGAGTGAGACTGTGTGAGAGTGAGAGAGTGAGACTGTGTGAGAGTGAGACTGTGAGACTGTGAGAGTGAGAGACTGTGTGTGCGAGACTGTGAGTGCGAGAGTGAGAGAGAGAGAGACTGTGAGACTGAGAGTGTGTGAGACTGAGAGTGTGTGAGACAGAGTGTGTGAGACAGAGTGTGTGAGACAGAGAAAGTGTGAGAGACAGAGTGTGAGAGACAGAGTGTGAGACAGAGAGTGTGAGACTGAGAGAGTGTGAGACTGTGAGAGTGTGAGACTGTGTGAGTCTGTGAGACTGTGTGAGTGTGAGACAGTGTGAGTGTGAGAGACTGTGAGAGACTGTGTGTGAGAGTGAGACTGTGTGTGAGAGTGAGACTGTGTGTGTGTGAGAGTGTGAGAGACTGTGTCAGTGTGAGGGACTGTGTGAGACTGAGAGAGACAGAGAGACTGTGAGTGTGAGACTGAGTGTGAGACTGAGTGTGAGACTGTGAGTGTGAGGGACTGTGTGAGACTGCGAGAGAGACTGCGTGAGACTGCGAGAGAGACTGCGAGAGAGACTGCGTGAGACTGCGAGAGAGACTGTGAGAGACTGTGTGAAAGTGTGAGACTGTGAGACTGTGAGAGACTGTGAGAGTGTGAGGGACTTTGAGAGTGTGAGGGACTGTGTGAGACTGCGAGAGAGACTGTGAGAGTGTGAGGGACTGTGTGAGAGTGTGAGGGACTGTGTGAGACTGCGAGAGAGACTGTGAGAGTGTGAGGGACTGTGTGAGACTGCGAGAGAGACTGTGTGAGACTGCAAGAGAGACTGTGAGACTGCAAGAGAGACTGTGAGACTGCGAGAGAGACTGTGTGAGACTGTGAGAGTATGAGACTGTGTGAGACTGTGAGAGTGTGAGACTGTGTGAAAGTGTGAGAGTGTGAGACTGTGTGAAAGTGTGAGACTGTGTGAAAGTGTGAGACTGTGAGAGTGTGAGAGACTGTGTGAGGCTGTGAGACTGAGAGTGTAAGAGACTGTGAGAGTGTAAGAGACTGTGAGAGTGTAAGAGACTGTGTGAGACTGCGAGAGAGACTGTGTGAGACTGAGAGAGTGTGAGAGACTGTGTGAGACTGCGAGACTGAGAGTGTAAGAGACTGTGAGAGTGTGAGAGACTGTGAGAGTGTGAGAGACTGTAAGAGACTGCGAGAGAGACTGTGAGAGACTGTGTCAGTGTGAGGGACTGTGTGAGACTGAGAGAGACAGAGAGACTGTGAGTGTGAGACTGTGAGTGTGAGACTGTGAGTGTGAGACTGTGAGTGTGAGACTGTGAGTGTGAGGGACTGAGAGTGTGAGGGACTGTGTGAGACTGCGAGAGAGACTGTGTGAGACTGCGAGAGAGACTGTGAGAGACTGCGAGAGAGACTGTGTGAAAGTGTGAGACTGTGAGAGTGTGAGACTGTGAGAGACTGTGAGAGACTGTGAGAGTGTGAGGGACTGTGTGAGACTCCGAGAGAGACTGTGAGAGTGTGAGGGACTGTGTGAGACTGAGAGAGAGACTGTGAGAGTGTGAGGGACTGTGTGAGACTGCGAGAGAGACTGTGAGAGTGTGAGGGACTGTGTGAGACTGCGAGAGAGACTGTGAGAGTGTGAGGGACTGTGTGAGACTGCGAGAGAGACTGTGAGAGTGTGAGGGACTGTGTGAGACTGCGAGAGAGACTGTGAGAGTGTGAGGGACTGTGTGAGACTGCGAGAGAGACTGTGAGAGTGTGAGGGACTGTGTGAGACTGCGAGAGAGACTGTGTAAGACTGCGAGAGAGACTGTGTAAGACTGCGAGAGTGTGAGACTGTGTGAAAGTGTGAGACTGTGTGAAAGTGTGAGACTGTGAGAGTGTGAGAGACTGTGTGAGACTGTGAGACTGAGAGTGTAAGAGACTTTGAGAGTGTAAGAGACTGTGTGAGACTGCGAGAGTGTGAGACTGTGTGAGACTGCGAGAGTGTGAGACTGTGTGAGACTGCGAGAGTGTGAGAGACTGTGTGAGACTGCGAGACTGAGAGTGTAAGAGACTGTGAGAGTGTAAGAGACTGTGAGAGTGTGAGAGACTGTGAGAGTGTGAGAGACTGTGAGAGAGACTGTGTGAGAGTGAGACTGTGTGAGAGTGAGAGACTGTGAGAGTGAGAGACTGTGAGAGTGAGAGACTGTGTGAGTGAGAGACTGTGTGAGTGAGACTCTGTGAGACTGTGAGACAGTGTGTATGAGAGTGTGTGAGAGTGTGAGGGACTGTGTGAGACTGCGAGAGAGACTGTGTGAGACTGCGAGAGAGACTGTGTGAGACTGAGAGACTGAGAGCGTGAGACTGAGACTGTGTGAGACTGTGAGAGTGTGAGGGACTGTGTGAGACTGCAAGAGAGACTGTGTGAGACTGTGAGAGAGACTGTGAGAGACTGAAAGTGTGTGAGACTGTGAGAGTGTGAGGGACTGTGTGAGACTGCGAGAGAGACTGTGTGAGACTGCGAGAGAGACTGTGTGAGACTGCGAGAGAGACTGTGAGAGTATGAGACTGAGAGTGAGACTGAGAGTGTGTGAGGGACTGAGAGTGTGAGGGACTGTGAGAGTGTGAGGGACTGTGTGAGACTGCGAGAGAGACTGTGTGAGACTGAGAGAGAGACTGTGTGACACTGCGAGAGAGACTGTGTGAGACTGTGTGAAAGTGTGAGACTGTGTGAGACTAAGAGTGTAAGAGACTGTGTGAGACTGTGAGACTGAGAGTGTAAGAGACTGTGAGGGACTGTGTGAGACTGCGAGAGTGTGAGACTGAGAGTGTGAGACTGTGTGAAAGTGTGAGACTGTGAGAGTGTGAGAGACTGTGAGACTGCGAGAGAGACTGTGAGAGTGTGAGACAAAGTGTGAGACACAGTGTGTGAGAGAGAGTGTGTGAGACTGAGTGTGTGAGACTGAGAGTGTGTGAGACTGAGAGTGTGTGAGACTGAGAGTGTGTGAGACAGAGTGTGTGAGACAGAGAAAGTGTGAGAGACAGAGTGTGAGAGACAGAGTGTGAGACAGAGAGTGTGAGACTGAGAGAGTGTGAGACTGTGAGAGTGTGAGACTGTGTGAGTCTGTGAGACTGTGTGAGTGTGAGACAGTGTGAGTGTGAGAGACTGTGAGAGACTGTGTGTGAGAGTGAGACTGTGTGTGAGAGTGAGACTGTGTGTGTGTGAGAGTGTGAGAGACTGTGTCAGTGTGAGGGACTGTGTGAGACTGAGAGAGACAGAGAGACTGTGAGTGTGAGACTGAGTGTGAGACTGTGAGTGTGAGGGACTGTGTGAGACTGCGAGAGAGACTGCGTGAGACTGCGAGAGAGACTGCGAGAGAGACTGCGTGAGACTGCGAGAGAGACTGTGAGAGACTGTGTGAAAGTGTGAGACTGTGAGACTGTGAGAGACTGTGAGAGTGTGAGGGACTTTGAGAGTGTGAGGGACTGTGTGAGACTGCGAGAGAGACTGTGAGAGTGTGAGGGACTGTGTGAGAGTGTGAGGGACTGTGTGAGACTGCGAGAGAGACTGTGAGAGTGTGAGGGACTGTGTGAGACTGCGAGAGAGACTGTGTGAGACTGCAAGAGAGACTGTGAGACTGCAAGAGAGACTGTGAGACTGCAAGAGAGACTGTGAGACTGCGAGAGAGACTGTGTGAGACTGTGAGAGTATGAGACTGTGTGAGACTGTGAGAGTGTGAGACTGTGTGAAAGTGTGAGAGTGTGAGACTGTGTGAAAGTGTGAGACTGTGTGAAAGTGTGAGACTGTGAGAGTGTGAGAGACTGTGTGAGGCTGTGAGACTGAGAGTGTAAGAGACTGTGAGAGTGTAAGAGACTGTGAGAGTGTAAGAGACTGTGTGAGACTGCGAGAGAGACTGTGTGAGACTGAGAGAGTGTGAGAGACTGTGTGAGACTGCGAGACTGAGAGTGTAAGAGACTGTGAGAGTGTGAGAGACTGTGAGAGTGTGAGAGACTGTAAGAGACTGCGAGAGAGACTGTGAGAGACTGTGTCAGTGTGAGGGACTGTGTGAGACTGAGAGAGACAGAGAGACTGTGAGTGTGAGACTGTGAGTGTGAGACTGTGAGTGTGAGACTGTGAGTGTGAGGGACTGAGAGTGTGAGGGACTGTGTGAGACTGCGAGAGAGACTGTGTGAGACTGCGAGAGAGACTGTGAGAGACTGCGAGAGAGACTGTGTGAAAGTGTGAGAGTGTGAGACTGTGAGAGACTGTGAGAGACTGTGAGAGTGTGAGGGACTGTGTGAGACTCCGAGAGAGACTGTGAGAGTGTGAGGGACTGTGTGAGACTGAGAGAGAGACTGTGAGAGTGTGAGGGACTGTGTGAGACTGCGAGAGAGACTGTGAGAGTGTGAGGGACTGTGTGAGACTGCGAGAGAGACTGTGAGAGTGTGAGGGACTGTGTGAGACTGCGAGAGAGACTGTGAGAGTGTGAGGGACTGTGTGAGACTGCGAGAGAGACTGTGAGAGTGTGAGGGACTGTGTGAGACTGCGAGAGAGACTGTGAGAGTGTGAGGGACTGTGTGAGACTGCGAGAGAGACTGTGTAAGACTGCGAGAGAGACTGTGTAAGACTGCGAGAGTGTGAGACTGTGTGAAAGTGTGAGACTGTGTGAAAGTGTGAGACTGTGAGAGTGTGAGAGACTGTGTGAGACTGTGAGACTGAGAGTGTAAGAGACTTTGAGAGTGTAAGAGACTGTGTGAGACTGCGAGAGTGTGAGACTGTGTGAGACTGCGAGAGTGTGAGACTGTGTGAGACTGCGAGAGTGTGAGAGACTGTGTGAGACTGCGAGACTGAGAGTGTAAGAGACTGTGAGAGTGTAAGAGACTGTGAGAGTGTGAGAGACTGTGAGAGTGTGAGAGACTGTGAGAGAGACTGTGTGAGAGTGAGACTGTGTGAGAGTGAGAGACTGTGAGAGTGAGAGACTGTGAGAGTGAGAGACTGTGTGAGTGAGAGACTGTGTGAGTGAGACTCTGTGAGACTGTGAGACAGTGTGTATGAGAGTGTGTGAGAGTGTGAGGGACTGTGTGAGACTGCGAGAGAGACTGTGTGAGACTGCGAGAGAGACTGTGTGAGACTGAGAGACTGAGAGCGTGAGACTGAGACTGTGTGAGACTGTGAGAGTGTGAGGGACTGTGTGAGACTGCAAGAGAGACTGTGTGAGACTGTGAGAGAGACTGTGAGAGACTGAAAGTGTGTGAGACTGTGAGAGTGTGAGGGACTGTGTGAGACTGCGAGAGAGACTGTGTGAGACTGCGAGAGAGACTGTGTGAGACTGCGAGAGAGACTGTGAGAGTATGAGACTGAGAGTGAGACTGAGAGTGTGTGAGGGACTGAGAGTGTGAGGGACTGTGAGAGTGTGAGGGACTGTGTGAGACTGCGAGAGAGACTGTGTGAGACTGAGAGAGAGACTGTGTGACACTGCGAGAGAGACTGTGTGACACTGCGAGAGAGACTGTGTGAGACTGTGTGAAAGTGTGAGACTGTGTGAGACTAAGAGTGTAAGAGACTGTGTGAGACTGTGAGACTGAGAGTGTAAGAGACTGTGAGGGACTGTGTGAGACTGCGAGAGTGTGAGACTGAGAGTGTGAGACTGTGTGAAAGTGTGAGACTGTGAGAGTGTGAGAGACTGTGAGACTGCGAGAGAGACTGTGAGAGTGTGAGACAAAGTGTGAGACACAGTGTGTGAGACAGAGTGTGTGAGACAGAGTGTGTGAGACTGAGTGTGTGAGACTGAGTGTGTGAGACTGAGTGTGTGAGACTGAGTGTGTGAGACTGAGTGTGTGAGACAGAGGGTGTGAGACAGAGGGTGTGAGACAGAGGGTGTGAGACAGAGGGTGTGAGACAGAGGGTGTGAGACAGAGGGTGTGAGACAGAGTATGTGAGACTGAGATTGTGAGAGTGTGAGGGACTGTGTGAGACTGCGAGAGAGACTGTGTGAGACTGCGAGAGAGACTGTGAGAGACTGAGAGTGTGAGACTGAGAGAGAGACTGTGTGAGACTGCGAGAGAGAGTGTGAGAGACTGTGAGAGTGTGAGACTGAGAATGTGAGACAGAGTGTGAGACTGAGAGTGTGAGACAGAGTGTGAGACAGAGAGTGAGGGACTGAGAGTGTGAGGGACTGAGAGTGTGAGGGACTGAGAGTTCAGAGTGTGAGGGACTCTGAGAGTGTGAGGGACTCTGAGAGTGTGAGGGGCTGTGTGAGAGTGTGAGACTGAGAGTGTAAGAGACTGTGAGAGTGTGAGGGACTGTGTGAGACTGCGAGAGAGACTGTGTGAGATTGCGAGAGAGACTGTGAGAGACTGTGAGAGTGTGAGAAAGTGTGAGAGTGTGAGGGACTGTGTGAGACTGCGAGAGAGACTGTGAGAGTGTGAGGGACTGTGTGAGACTGAGAGAGAGACTGTGAGAGTGTGAGGGACTGTGTGAGACTGCGAGAGAGACTGTGAGAGACTGTGAGAGTGTGAGGGACTGTGTGAGACTGCGAGAGAGACTGTGAGAGACTGTGAGAGTGTGAGGGACTGTGTGAGACTGTGAGAGTGTGAGGGACTGTGTGAGACTGCGAGAGAGACTGTGAGAGTGTGAGGGACTGTGTGAGACTGCGAGAGAGACTGTGAGAGACTGTGAGAGTGTGAGGGACTGTGTGAGACTGCGAGAGAGACTGTGTGAGACTGCGAGAGAGACTGTGTGAGACTGCGAGAGAGACTGTGAGACTGCGAGAGTGTGAGACTGTGAGAGTGTGAGACTGTGTGAAAGTGTGAGACTGTGAGAGTGTGAGAGACTGTGTGAGACTGAGAGTGTAAGAGACTGTGAGAGTGTAAGAGACTGTGTGAGACTGCGAGAGTGACTGTGTGAGACTGCGAGAGTGTGAGACTGTGTGAGACTGCGAGAGTGTGAGACTGTGTGAGACTGCGAGAGTGTGAGAGACTGTGTGAGACTGCGAGAGAGACTGTGAGAGACTGTGAGAGTGTGAGGGACTGTGTGAGACTGCGAGAGAGACTGTGAGAGACTGTGAGAGTGTGAGGGACTGTGTGAGACTGTGAGAGTGTGAGGGACTGTGTGAGACTGCGAGAGAGACTGTGAGAGTGTGAGGGACTGTGTGAGACTGCGAGAGAGACTGTGAGAGACTGTGAGAGTGTGAGGGACTGTGTGAGACTGCGAGAGAGACTGTGTGAGACTGCGAGAGAGACTGTGTGAGACTGCGAGAGAGACTGTGAGACTGCGAGAGTGTGAGACTGTGAGAGTGTGAGACTGTGTGAAAGTGTGAGACTGTGTGAAAGTGTGAGACTGTGAGAGTGTGAGAGACTGTGTGAGACTGTGAGACTGAGAGTGTAAGAGACTGTGAGAGTGTAAGAGACTGTGTGAGACTGCGAGAGTGACTGTGTGAGACTGCGAGAGTGTGAGACTGTGTGAGACTGCGAGAGTGTGAGACTGTGTGAGACTGCGAGAGTGTGAGAGACTGTGTGAGACTGCGAGACTGAGAGTGTAAGAGACTGTGAGAGTGTAAGAGACTGTGAGAGTGTGAGAGACTGTGAGAGTGTGAGAGACTGTGAGAGTGTGAGAGACTGTGAGAGAGACTGTGTGAGAGTGAGACTGTGTGAGAGTGAGAGAGTGTGAGAGTGAGAGACTGTGAGAGTGAGAGACTGTGTGAGTGAGAGACTGTGTGAGTGAGAGACTGTGTGAGACTGTGAGACAGTGTGTATGAGAGTGTGAGGGACTGTGTGAGACTGCGAGAGAGAATGTGTGAGACTGCGAGAGAGACTGTGTGAGACTGAGAGACTGAGAGTGTGAGACTGAGACTGTGTGAGACTGTGAGAGTGTGAGGGACTGTGTGAGACTGCAAGAGAGACTGTGTGAGACTGCGAGAGAGACTGTGAGAGACTGAAAGTGTGTGAGAGTGTGAGGGACTGTGTGAGACTGCGAGAGAGACTGTGTGAGACTGCGAGAGAGACTGTGAGAGACTGTGAGAGTGTGAGACTGAGAGTGAGAGTGTGTGAGGGACTGAGAGTGTGAGGGACTGTGAGAGTGTGAGGGACTGTGTGAGACTGCGAGAGAGACTGTGTGAGACTGAGAGAGAGACTGTGTGACACTGCGAGAGAGACTGTGTGAGACTGTGTGAAAGTGTGAGACTGTGTGAGACTAAGAGTGTAAGAGACTGTGTGAGACTGTGAGACTGAGAGTGTAAGAGACTGTGAGGGACTGTGTGAGACTGCGAGAGTGTGAGACTGAGAGTGTGAGACTGTGTGAAAGTGTGAGACTGTGAGAGTGTGAGAGACTGTGAGACTGCGAGAGAGACTGTGAGAGTGTGAGACAAAGTGTGAGACAGAGTGTGTGAGACAGAGTGTGTGAGACTGAGTGTGTGAGACTGAGTGTGTGAGACTGAGTGTGAGACAGAGGGCGTGAGACAGAGGGTGTGAGACAGAGGGTGTGAGACAGAGTGTGTGAGACTGAGAGTGTGAGAGTGTGAGGGACTGTGTGAGACTGCGAGAGAGACTGTGTGAGACTGCGAGAGAGACTGTGAGAGACTGAGAGTGTGAGACTGAGAGAGAGACTGTGTGAGACTGCGAGAGAGAGTGTGAGAGACTGTGAGAGTGTGAGACTGAGAATGTGAGACAGAGTGTGAGACTGAGAGTGTGAGACAGAGTGTGAGACAGAGTGTGAGGGACTGAGAGTGTGAGGGACTGAGAGTGTGAGGGACTGAGAGTGTGAGGGACTGAGAGTTCAGAGTGTGAGGGACTCTGAGAGTGTGAGGGACTCTGAGAGTGTGAGGGGCTGTGTGAGAGTGTGAGACTGAGAGTGTAAGAGACTGTGAGAGTGTGAGGGACTGTGTGAGACTGCGAGAGAGACTGTGTGAGATTGCGAGAGAGACTGTGAGAGACTGTGAGAGTGTGAGACTGAGAGTGTGAGAAAGTGTGAGAGTGTGAGAGACTGTGTGAGACTGCGAGAGTGTGAGACTGTGTGAGGCTGTGAGAGTGTGAGGCTGTGTGAAAGTGTGAGACTGTGTGAAAGTGTGAGACTGTGAGAGTGTGAGAGACTGTGTGAGACTGTGAAACTGAGAGTGTAAGAGACTGTGAGAGTGTAAGAGACTGTGTGAGACTGCGAGAGAGACTGTGTGAGACTGCGAGAGAGACTGTGTGAGACTGCGAGAGTGTGAGACTGTGTGAGACTGCGAGAGTGTGAGAGACTGTGTGAGACTGCGAGACTGAGAGTGTAAGAGACTGTGAGAGTGGAAGAGACTGTGAGAGACTGTGAGAGTGTGAGAGACTGTGTGAGACTGCGAGAGAGACTGTGAGTGTGTGAGGGACTGTGTGAGACTGCGAGAGAGACTGTGAGAGTGTGAGGGACTGTGTGAGACTGCGAGAGAGACTGTGAGAGACTGTGAGTGTGAGACTGAGAGTGTGAGACTGAGAGTGTGAGACTGTGAGTGTGAGACTGCGAGAGAGAATGTGTGAGACTGCGAGAGAGACTGTGTGAGACTGCGAGAGAGACTGTGTGAGACTGCGAGAGAGAGACTGTGAGAGACTGTGAGAGTGTGAGGGACTGTGTGAGACTGCGAGAGAGACTGTGAGAGTGTGAGGGACTGTGTGAGACTGCGAGAGAGACTGTGAGAGACTGTGAGTGTGAGACTGAGAGTGTGAGATTGAAAGTGTGAGACTGAGAGTGTGAGACTGTGTGTGAGACTGTGAGAGATACTGTGAGAGAGACTGTGAGAGAGACTGTGAGAGAGACTGTGTGAGACTGCGAGAGAGACTGTGTGAGACTGCGAGAGAGACTGTGTGAGACTGCGAGAGAGACTGTGTGAGACTGCGAGAGAGACTGTGTGAAACTGTGAGAGTGTGAGACTCTGTGAGAGTGTGAGACTGTGAGAGTGTGAGAGACTGTGAGAGTGTGAGAGACTGTGTGAGCGTGTGAGAGACTGAGAGTGTAAGAGACTGTGTGAGACTGCGAGAGAGACTGTGTGAGACTGCGAGAGAGACTGTGAGAGACTGAGAGTGTGTGAGACTGTGAGAGACTACAAGAGAGACTGTGTGAGACTGCGAGAGAGACTGTGAGAGTGTGAGACTGAGAGTGAGACTGAGAGTGTGTGAGGGACTGAGAGTGTGAGGGACTGAGAGTGCGAGGGACTGTGAGAGTGTAAGAGACTGTGTGAGACTGCGAGAGAGACTGTGTGAGACTGAGAGAGTGTGTGAGACTGAGAGTGTAAGAGACTGTGTGAGACTGAGAGTGTAAGAGACTGTGAGGGACTGTGTGAGACTGCGAGAGAGACTGTGTGAGACTGCGAGAGTGTGAGACTGAGAGTGTGAGACTGTGTGAAAGTGTGAGACTGTGAGAGAGTGTGAGAGACTGTGAGACTGCGAGAGAGACTGTGAGAGTGTGAGACAGTGTGTGAGACAGTGTGTGAGACAGAGTGTGAGACAGAGTGTGAGAGACAGAGTGTGTGAGACAGAGTGTGTGAGACAGAGTGTGTGAGACAGAGTGTGTGAGACTGAGTGTGAGACAGAGTGTGTGAGACAGAGTGTGTGAGACAGAGTGTGTGAGACAGAGTGTGTGAGACTGAGTGTGTGAGACTGAGTGTAAGACTGAGTGTGTGAGACTGAGTGTGAGACAGAGTGTGTGAGAGAGTGTGTGAGACAGAGTGTGTGAGACAGAGTGTGTGAGAGTGAGTGTGTGAGACAGAGTGTGTGAGACAGAGTGTGTGAGACTGAGTGTAAGACTGAGTGTGTGAGACTGAGTGTGAGACAGAGTGTGTGAGACAGAGTGTGTGAGAGTGAGTGTGTGAGACAGAGTGTGTGAGACAGAGTGTGTGAGACAGAGTGTGTGAGACAGAGTGTGTGAGACTGAGTGTGTGAGACTGTGAGAGTGTGAGGGACTGTGTGAGACTGCGAGAGAGACTGTGAGAGACTGAGAGTGTGAGACTGAGAGAGAGACTGTGTGAGACTGCGAGAGAGACTGTGAGAGACTGTGAGACTGAGAGTGTGAGACAGAGTGTGAGGGACTGAGAGTGTGAAGGACTGAGAGTGTGAGGGACTGAGAGTGTGAGGGACTCTGAGAGTGTGAGGGACTCTGAGAGTGTGAGGGACTCTGAGAGTGTGAGGGACTCTGAGAGTGTGAGGGACTCTGAGAGTGTGAGGGACTCTGAGAGTGTGAGGGACTCTGAGAGTGTGAGGGGCTGTGTGAGAGT
>CM074723.1:296904819-296909819 GCA_037306005.1 Rhinophrynus dorsalis | reverse complement strand
TCAACTCATCGTGGGGCTTCCCACAGGTGAGGGCCACATATTAATAACCCAACTCAGTAAATCATCATATATTTGCAGTGTGCATAATCCTCCATCACAGTTAAGGAGCCATTCCACAGTGTATTGTTAATATTATCCGGGGTGATAGGCACCTTTCACAGTGGAGCTTACCATCTGTGAGGTCCATTTGTTTATACCCCAATTTTGAAACAATGTTTCTTCAATATGAATCCATGGGATAGAGCGTATTAAATGCCAACATCGGTCCAATCTTCTAGGGACATTCTTTTTAAACAAATAGATCAGCTTTGGAGATTTATACCACCATTTTTTTAACAAAGTCATATTGGCCATATTAGCCCAAGATAAAGTATCGGGTGAGGAACCTACAACCTTAGGTAGATGGATGCCATAAAAAGACAACATGGCAGTCCACAGCAATATCATAGCACAATGATCTCCAAGTAGGTAAAATAAAAAATATATGAATCATAGGAAAGTAAACCTTACTGTTACAGAAAGCAAGATAGTTGGAATTCGTGGTTCAATCCATGGGGCGCAAGGCTGCCATATTCATAAATCAGCCTTGCTTCCCATTGTAGTAAAAGTTTATGTCTATCTCCACCTCTGGAGGGTTTTTTCACTTGTTTGATAGGCATGAACCGAAAATCATTAAGTGAATGTCCTGCAAGTTCAAAATGTCTAGCCACTGGCTGATTAGATTTCTCTCTTATGTCCAACGTACCGTCCAAGGTCTTTTTGATCACAGATCTATGATTGTTAATGCGTTCCTTGAGCATTGTGATAGTTTTACCAATGTAATGTAGTCCACATGGGCATACAATCATATAAATCACAAATTTACTCTCACAATTCATGTAGTCTTCAACATAGATCAATTTACCAGTTTTTGGATGTTTATAGTGCTTTCCTGTTGAGATATATTGACAATTGGAACATCCTTTACACTTAAAGACTCCAGTGGGACGCTTAAGCCAGTGAGTACAACTCTCATATTTTGAAATTGGATCATTTCTCGTAAGCCAGTCTGCTAGATTTCTTCCCCTACGGTAACAAAAAAGGGGTGGATTTTTGAACAAATGACCGATCTTGCTATCACCCTGTAAAATATGCCAATTATTGTGGAAAACCCTCTTCAGGGCTGGTGAAGCGGTGGTGTATTGTGTCTGAATACAAAATCTTTCAAGTTTCTGTGAATTACTAGAAGCAGAGGACAGTAGATCATTTCTATTGAGTTGAGAAACCCTATTAACAGCTTCTTGTACTTCCATATAAGGATATCCTCTCTCAAGGAATTTCTCTTTCATTGTCTCTAAAGATGTTTTTTGAATCTCCACATCAGATGTTGTCCTTATCACCCTAAGCATCTGTGAGAAAGGCAACCCTCTCGTCAGAGGTGCTGGGTGATGGCTATCTGCGTGGAGTAAAGTATTTCGATCACTAGGTTTCTGATAGATACAGGTCTGAAGTCTGTGCCCACTTTTATAGATAGTCATATCCAAAAAGTTAATTTGCAAATAGCTGTATTCCATAGTAAATTTGATAGTCGAAGGTATATTGTTTAGGCAATCAACAAACTCATGTAGCAAATCCACACCACCATCCCAAAGTAGGAAAATATCATCAATATACCGCTTAAAAAATATGATATGGTCAGCGTATTTCAAGTCAGAAAATATATGTATCTGTTCATACATTTCCATAAAGAGGGATGCATATGCTGGAGCCATATTGGATCCCATAGCGATTCCTTGTAATTGTAAATAAAAATTATTTTCAAATTTGAAATAATTTTTCTTAAGGATGACATCAATCATTAACATAAGGAACTCAATTGGCGGTCCAGCATATGCATTATCCTGTTGTAAAACCCCACGTATTGCATCCATTCCTAAATCATGTGGGATACTGGTGTACAGACTTGACACATCCAAGGTCACCAAGAGTATATTATCAATTATCGTATCCGGTAATTGCTTTATGAAATCAGTAGAGTCCTTTATATAGCTAGAAAGATTGCACATGTATTTCTGTAGAAAGAAGTCTACATATTGTGATAAGGGTTGGCAAAGTGAGTTTCGTGCAGAAATAATGGGTCTTCCTGGTGGACATTCCAGGGATTTATGAATTTTTGGAATAGTGTAAAGTACAGGAGTAACTGGATGTTCTTGCATAAGGAATTTTTTAGTTTCATCAGATATCCATCTGTTGTGGAAGCCTAAATTAATGATTCCATCTATTTCTTTTTTGTAAGCATTAGTAGGATCACGTTGTAACAGTTTATAACAAGTAATATCTGAAAGTTGTCTAACTACCTCCTGTCTATAATCATCATAATTCAATACAACAATTGCGCCACCCTTATCTGCTTTTTTAATAATGATAGAATTGTCATCTGCTAGATTTCTCAAAGCTACATATTCATCCCTAGAGAAATTATTATAGCTAGTTGGTCTGTTGGAAACAACCTCTCTGCTTTCTTTCTTAACCAAATTCATAAATGCAGTAATGTGAGGATTAGTGGATGTAGGATCAAACGTACTCTTTTTTCTCAAAGGGGCAGTACTGTTATCACCAACAGAGTCAATATTATCAGCGAAAAAATCTTTAAGCTTGAGTTGTCTATGCATTTTGTATAAATCTATTTCCCATTGGAAAAGGGACTGCTTGTTGGTGGGAACAAAACTAAGCCCTTTACTGAGTACAGCCATTTCCGTATTAGACAATGTACGTGAGGACAGATTTAGTACCGTTATTTTATTCTTGCCCTCAATGTCCTTTGTTCTATTTGAGTGTTTCCTACCTCCACGTCTGAGGTTGTTTCCAACAGACCAACTAGCTATAATAATTTCTCTAGGGATGAATATGTAGCTTTGAGAAATCTAGCAGATGACAATTCTATCATTATTAAAAAAGCAGATAAGGGTGGCGCAATTGTTGTATTGAATTATGATGATTATAGACAGGAGGTAGTTAGACAACTTTCAGATATTACTTGTTATAAACTGTTACAACGTGATCCTACTAATGCTTACAAAAAAGAAATAGATGGAATCATTAATTTAGGCTTCCACAACAGATGGATATCTGATGAAACTAAAAAATTCCTTATGCAAGAACATCCAGTTACTCCTGTACTTTACACTATTCCAAAAATTCATAAATCCCTGGAATGTCCACCAGGAAGACCCATTATTTCTGCACGAAACTCACTTTGCCAACCCTTATCACAATATGTAGACTTCTTTCTACAGAAATACATGTGCAATCTTTCTAGCTATATAAAGGACTCTACTGATTTCATAAAGCAATTACCGGATACGATAATTGATAATATACTCTTGGTGACCTTGGATGTGTCAAGTCTGTACACCAGTATCCCACATGATTTAGGAATGGATGCAATACGTGGGGTTTTACAACAGGATAATGCAAATGCTGGACCGCCAATTGAGTTCCTTATGTTAATGATTGATGTCATCCTTAAGAAAAATTATTTCAAATTTGAAAATAATTTTTATTTACAATTACAAGGTACCGCTATGGGATCCAATATGGCTCCAGCATATGCATCCCTCTTTATGGAAATGTATGAACAGATACATATATTTTCTGACTTGAAATACGCTGACCATATCATATTTTTTAAGCGGTATATTGATGATATTTTCCTACTTTGGGATGGTGGTGTGGATTTGCTACATGAGTTTGTTGATTGCCTAAACAATATACCCTCGACTATCAAATTTACTATGGAATACAGCTATTTGCAAATTAACTTTTTGGATATGACTATCTATAAAAGTGGGCACAGACTTCAGACCTGTATCTATCAGAAACCTAGTGATCGAAATACTTTACTCCACGCAGATAGCCATCACCCAGCACCTCTGAAGAGAGGGTTGCCTTTCTCACAGATGCTTAGGGTGATAAGGACAACATCTGATGTGGAGATTCAAAAAACAACTTTAGAGACAATGAAAGAGAAATTCCTTGAGAGAGGATATCCTTATATGGAAGTACAAGAAGCTGTTAATAGGGTTTCTCAACTCAATAGAAATTATCTACTGTCCTCTGCTTCTAGTAATTCACAGAAACTTGAAAGATTTTGTATTCAGACACAATACACCACCGCTTCACCAGCCCTGAAGAGGGTTTTCCACAATAATTGGCATATTTTACAGGGTGATAGCAAGATCGGTCATTTGTTCAAAAATCCACCCCTTTTTTGTTACCGTAGGGGAAGAAATCTAGCAGACTGGCTTACGAGAAATGATCCAATTTCAAAATATGAGAGTTGTACTCACTGGCTTAAGCGTCCCACTGGAGTCTTTAAGTGTAAAGGATGTTCCAATTGTCAATATATCTTAACAGGAAAGCACTATAAACATCCAAAAACTGGTAAATTGATCTATGTTGAAGACTACATGAATTGTGAGAGTAAATTTGTGATTTATATGATTGTATGCCCATGTGGACTACATTACATTGGTAAAACTATCACAATGCTCAAGGAACGCATTAACAATCATAGATCTGTGATCAAAAAGACCTTGGACGGTACGTTGGACATTAGAGAGAAATCTAATCAGCCAGTGGCTAGACATTTTGAACTTGCAGGACATTCACTTAATGATTTTCGGTTCATGCCTATCAAACAAGTGAAAAAACCCTCCAGAGGTGGAGATAGACATAAACTTTTACTACAATGGGAAGCAAGGCTGATTTATGAATATGGCAGCCTTGCGCCCCATGGATTGAACCACGAATTCCAACTATCTTGCTTTCTGTAACAGTAAGGTTTACTTTCCTATGATTCATATATTTTTTATTTTACCTACTCGGAGATCATTGTGCTATGATATTGCTGTGGACTGCCATGTTGTCTTTTTATGGCATCCATCTACCTAAGGTTGTAGGTTCCTCACCCGATACTTTATCTTGGGCTAATATGGCCAATATGACTTTGTTAAAAAAAA